>JAVUPR010000482.1:1400000-1412500 GCA_036785695.1 Gentiana straminea
TGTTTACCCTGCTGACTGGCATCACAAATAGCATCCTTCCTGAATGTAATCTCAGGCAAGCCAATTACCATTTTCTTCTTTACAATCTGATTGATATCATCAAAATTCAGATGATTCAACTTCTTGTGCCATAACAAATTGAGTTCTAATTTAGCATGCACAATCAGGCAGGTTTCTGGAACTGCAGTAGACCAATCCACAACATACATGTTTTGTTGTCTTCTACCAGCCAATACAACTTGATCACCTCTTTCACTAATGACAATACAGTTGTTTTTGTCAAAAGTGACCTTGTATCCCATGTCACAGAATTGTCCAGTGCTCGGCAAGTTGTAGTCCAGTCCTTCCACATATGCAACATTCTTGATTGTAAGTCCATTCCTCACAAGTGTGCCATATCCTCTTGTGTATCCAGGTGTATTCTTGTTGCCAAAATTCACCTTTGGACCATCCTTTGCTATGTAGCCTGTCAAACAGTGCTTATTCTTTGTTTCATATGTCTGGAACACCCACTGTCAAAGTACCAGACACCCTACAAAACAAAATCAATACATTTTAGGTACCCAAATCTGTTTGGGTCCATGATGGTCAGTGGTAAGCATGACCCCTGGAAAATTTCCATAAGGACTTCTTTTAAAAGTGTCATACTTAGGTTCATACATGTATTCCACACTTCCATAAGTTCTAACAGTAGGTTGTGTAGGATTCACATATGTTTTCTGGCCTTTTGGTTTATAATGCTGTTTGAAGTGACTTTTGTTGTTAGAAGCATTGGCATAACCATTTGTTTGTCATGTCGTTAGGAAATGTACCGCAAGTATGGAGTCTGCTGAGGTCCCTGCTAAGGCCTTGTATAAGTCCTCTGTTGAGTCCTTTGCTGATTCCATTTCTTAGGTTTTACCCTACCAGCATGGTTATACTTGTTGTTTCTAGCAGCAGGTACAGGAATATTCCAATCATCATCAGTAGGGAATAATCTACCCTTCCCCCTGAGATAAGTGTCCCTTGAATGATTACCATTTTTGAGTTTAGGATACTTATCCTTGGAATATTTCTGTTTCTTACCCTTATGTGGTCCAGCAGACTTGGTAGTAGGTCTGCTATCAGCAGGTCTAGAAGGCACAGCAGTCCTATTTTTGGATTTATTCTTTTTATTAGGAGATGTTGACTTCTTTGACTTCTGATTTTGCTTCTTTGAAACATTCTCAGTAGGCTTTATTGCCTGAGCAACCTTACTGGGAGTTGGATCTTGTGCAGGTACAAACTTAGGACCAATTCGGTGCTAGGTTCCGTAGCCTTACCGGATCCACTCTTTTTGGATTGTTGAGTTCCAAATCCAAGCCCCGTTCTATCACCATAAGGCTTTCCCGATTTGTATGCAGCAGAGGAACAAGATGGTTCAGCAAATTTAGAAGCTACTGAATGTTCAGCAGGCTTATACTGATTCTGTCCAACATCTTTCTCTTTACCTTTGAGAACCCTTAATTCAACATTCAATCTTTCAACTTCTACTTGAAGAGCTTCTTTTTCAGCCATCACAATCTCATAACCAGATTGTATTTTCCTCAGTTGATTAAGGATGGCATCCAAAGCTTCTTCATTGTAAGAGTTTCTAGGATTTGAACCACAGGTTGATTCACAATCACTTTCAGCAGGAGTGTTAATTGATACAGTATTGTATACCTCCTCTATTTCATCCATATTAGCCATTAATGCATAATCTTCCATATCAGCAACCAATGCTGTGTCATCTGATTCATTTCCCTTTTCAGATTCCACTTCATATCCAGATTCATCTTCAGCAACCATAGCCTTCTTGTCATGTCTTCTCTGTTGACTCTTGTTCTTTTGGAGATCTGGACAATCTGGTCTGAAATGTCCAGGCTTCTTGCAGTTAAAGCAAAGATAATCTGGTTCCTTTTTCTGTTTTAACTCAGGACAGTCAAGTCTGAAGTGTCCTGGTTTCTTGCAATTGAAACACAAGAAATCATTGTCTTTCTTTGTTTCTTCCTTTTTCTTTTCAATGAATTTCTTTGTGAAGTTCCTAGGTGAACTTTTCCCACCTTTCGCCATCCTGATTTTCTTGCTCAGCAATGCTATTTGCTCTTGCATTTCATCCAGTAATTCATCTTGAGCTTCTGATCCTTCTTCTTGATGTGAAGCAGCCAGTGCTGTGGTTTTTGGCTCTTCTTTTTCAGTGATAGGTGACAACTTCTTTTTGAATTCATATGCCTTAAGATCTGAGAATAACTTGAATGTATCCTCTTCATGCCATCTTCTCATTTCTTCTATGGCTGTCACCTTCATCTTCCATTCATCTGTAGCAGGTAAAGCTTCCAAGATTTTTGTGTTGATTTCTTCTTTTGAATAGATAACACACAGCAGGGTGAGTTCATCCAGAATTGCATTGAACCTTGATTCCATTTGTTCAATGGTTTCATTGGGCTTCATTTCAAACTTTTGGAACTTTTTCTTTGCCACACTGATTTTATTTTTCTTTATTTCATCAGTGCCTTCACAGATCAGCTGTAGTTTGTCCCAAAGTTCTTTTGCTGTTTTACAATCTTTCACTTTCATGTACATGTTGCTATCCAGAGTTCTGTAGATGATATCAATAGCAATGTTGTTCAGATTTGCTCTCTTTCTATCTTCAGCAGTCCATTCCTTTTTAGGCTTTGGAATGTACTGTGTTTCTTCACCCACTGTTATTGACTTGGTAATTTCCAGTGGTGCATCTGTGAGCACATCCATCATTTCATCATGAGTTGCAGCAAGATAAGCCTGCATACGACGTTTATATTCATCAAAACGATCTGCAGAACACATCAACATTGTTCTAGCATACTGGTTGTTATCCATGATGCAAGACTTTGAAAATCAGTGATTTGAAAAGGTTTTTCAAATTATTTTCACAAGCACAACAAGTAGGATTACTTCAGAATAGAAGCACTGCTTTGATACCAATTGTTGGTCCCTTGAAAAGGCTTTGGTTAAGTTTAGAGGGGGGTGAATAAACTTAACACTTAAAACTTTTGGATTTAACAAACTCCAGCAACTTCGAGAACTGCGATACCTCGTAGCTCGCTAATAAACAGTAGTCTACTGATGGTTGAGTTTACTGAATTTATGCAGCGGATTTATATCAAAAATTAAGCCTTATTACATGTTGTTAAATATGATACTAAGTATTAGATACTCAGTAGTGTATGTGTGTGAGTTTAGTTGCTAGATTCAGTAGGTTGATGTGTATAATAGACTAAATACAGAATGTAAGAGCAGAAAGTAAATAGGCAGATTTTATAGTGGTTCCAGGTGGTGTAATCCTGTCAGTCCACTCTTCTCCTGTGATGTTGGAGGTAATTCACTAGAGATCTTTGATGTAGCTGTTACAAAGATTCCTAAGATTGCTTGTCCTTCACCAATGACTATGGCTTCACAAACTGAAAACTAGGAACAGGTAGGATTGCTGCTCCAACGTCTTCCACTGGTCCTTGAAGGGTAGGATTGCCTCTTCACCAGTTCCACCACAAACAACAGTCTTTCACACCCAACAGATGCTTCATTGTCTTCAGCAGGTTCTTTGTAAAATAAAGATTGAATCAAGTGAATGATTCTGATGCAGCAGCTTGATTAGGATAAGATAATCAGCAGCTTGCAGTCTTCAAATGTGTAAACTTGATGTAGCTCGAATACATAATACACTTGAATATTTTCTCTAGATCAGTAACTTTGAGTTTAGTAGGTTCAGCAGGGTGTTCTTGCAGCTCAGAATTATCTCTTATATTTTTCTCTTGTTTTTCATCATCTTTTTCTGAGTTGAAAGTCCTCTATTTATAGGTAGGATGGCATGTGACTTGTATTTGAAATTCAAATGTAGCCGTTCCCTATTTTGTCCCATTTGACATGCTTTCTGTCACTATTCATTGACTGACAGTGTCGAATCCTTTTTGACAGTGTGCAGTCTGTCCAACCTTTGACTTATAACCATTGGATAAAAATCTGAATCATCCCAACGTTCTTTTAATCTCATCCCTTGATTTGTTTGATAACTCAGAGGTAGTTAGCTGTCATTTTCAATGTAATCTTCCAATTTAATCTTGAATTAATCGAGGTATATTATCAGCAAGTTCATCAGTCTGCTGAGATACCCATCAGTCTGCTGAACTACAATTTGCTGTGTATAAAATACAGTGCAGCTGATTTCTTTTATCTAACTTTTATTTGTGAAGTTAGATTACACCTTTTTAAATATAACCAAGTTCCAAGCATCATCCAACTTATGGAACTTAGACCTTCTTCACAAGGTATATGTAATCAGTTTAGGTCATCACAGACTTGCTTAAATTCTGATTCCATATCCTTGACTTTAATTACTAAGTTTGATCCCTTAGCCTTCTGTAACTGAGTTTGAGCCCTCAGCCTTCAGTCTTCAGCAGGTTCCAGAAAAGTCTACTCACCTAACTGTTAGGTGTAGTGCCCGAAAGACAATTTGTGTAATTGTTTTTAATAATGAATGACAGAATTTATCTCACCTTATTACTTGCTTTGTGCTTGTAAAGTAATACACTGCTGCAAACCCTAAGTATATCCGTATGTAACCACTTAACTCGGTGTATGGATTACACGTGAGGATTGAGTTAGTGGAGATATGCTTAAAGCGTTAGTCCGTGGTGAAGTTAATCGAGTTTAGGGTCTCTTGATTAAAACACCAATAATGCGCCCGAACACCTTAGGGTGTGATAGTCTTATCCGGAATGTCGGTAGATGGTACCTACGTGGGGCATTTATATATGATGGCATTCATATAGGGATCGGACCGATTTAATCGAATTTCTCGGTATAATTCCGTAATCGAGGAATCTTATTAAATCATTAGATGATCATATATGGATCAACCTTAATCCGAGGTGATCACGGGATGCCGCTTGTCCCGGGGTAGTGTTTGATGTGTTAGTTACGGTTCACTTTAATATGTGTTCCAAGCCACTTCTCATTGGCACTATCTCCAGGATGAGTGAGTAGTTCGATTTTCACGGACATGGAATCCATTCCTTCCCGCGGGAAGTAGAGAGACAGATCCCCTTGTTTGTTAGCCCTAAGAAAGTGATCGATCCCGGGAGTTCACATTTGACTAATTAGCTACTAGTCGATATGTGTACTAATTGATCATCAGGGGGTTGATGGTAAATAAGGATAAGATATTTTGAGTCGGGTTCACGGAGACTTCCCACTCAGAATGGACAGTCTATGGAGGGTTAATCCGTATGTAGTGATTATATCAATGGACTCTTATTCACTCTATGGGTTGAGTATAAGTATACATCTATAATCGGTAGAGTTCAGTTTCGGGTTTATGGTGGCGTAATCCCGGAATTAATAATTAATGTACTTATTATGTTCGATGAATAATTAATTATTGGAGCTACTGGTTATAGGTCCATGGTCCCCGATGTGGCTTCTGTAATTCGGACTAGTAATCTTGTTACTTGGGCCTCAGTGATAATTAATTGGCTGGGCTAATTAATTGATATGCATAGATATTATTTAGTTGGACTAAATAATATAATACACATAAAAGACATTTTATGTGGGCTTTTTGACCCTTAATGGTGGCGCCATATATGTCATTTAATTAGAGAGAAATTAGTTTTCTTGGATAATTATTTGACATGTGATTTATCTTTTATTTGTTAAATGATAATTCATGGAATATTAGATTATAATATGATTTATCCTAATTTGTTTGGGATAATCATTTTATTTATCTTTTATTTGGAATAAAGGATTAATGTAATAATTATCTCTTAATTATTTAATCCTTGGAGGACAAGGATTACTCTCCTATATAAAGAGAGTTCTCCCAAGTCTTAATGATAAGGAAAAAATTCGCCCCACTCATTAAAAAGAGAGAAAAGAATTTGTTTCTCTTGTCTAGGTTTTAAAGGAAGAAAAACTTGGAGTTTTTCTTGGTGTTGCATATCAAGGAGGCTCGTGTATCAAGAAGGGTGTCCACCAACCGCCGTTTGGAGAACACATCGGAAGATCAAGGCGACTCTTCCCGTTATTGGTAACATAATCTTAAACCCCCTTGTAGTACTTAAGTCCTTTAATTATGAATTGTGTCATATAAATCGTGATCCATCCGTCGCGCATAGATCTAACTCGTTTAGATCTAAGAACCTGTATCCTTCATGTGGTAGCAGAGCCAGGTTCCACGATTTATATAGTCATAGTCATAGTTAAACGATTTAAAGGAGTGGAATTGCATGTAGGTAAATTTTATTTATTGTTTTATGCTTTGATAATGATTGGTTGTTGTGGTTGAAGAGATGGATTGGGGGTTGGCACTGTTTACCCGTTTAGATCTATTGTAAACTCATATAAACGATGAAAATTCGTTAATATGAGTATAAGAAATTATGTAATTTATTTATTATTGCAAGTTTAATTTCCTGTAAATAGATCTGTTTAGCAGCTGTATAGTGTTTTCGTTTTTCCCGTTGTTTGAGCCGTTAAAACGAAGATCCCTCCGGTCAGAATTAAGATTAGAAGTTGATGAACAATCCCACAAATTTTGGTGTCGATCAGAGTCCGTTTGTGTATCCGTTCGTTGCTGCGAAGTGGCTGCTGTAACAGAAAAACGCAGGATTCACAGAAACCCTAACTGTGAATTCTTCGATTTTCTGGGAACCATTGGACCGTTCAAATTAAAATCTGTCCGGTCAGATCGCATATCATGGAGTTGAGGACGTGAGATAAAAGTTTCAGGACGATCGGGATTCATCTTGATCCCCGATCGGCCTCTGGAAGTATATGATGCGCTGCTGTAAGAGTCTGTTTCAGCAGCAAGTTGGGCGGCTCACTGAGGAAGATTGACAAGTCAAAGCTCCGATCCGACCGTCCAACTTGAAGTCCGAAGAATGAAGATCAGATCTGGAAAGTTTCATCCCAATCCAAGTTCGTTTGATATGCCGATCGTCGAAGATTCCTAACAGCTGCAGATTAGTGTTTTAATTTATTTTCGAATAGATTAGTTACGAGGGTGCCAACGGTCCATCTCGATGTTTATTTTCCGCACTAGTATACATGTGTAGATTGTATGAGTAGAACCGGAAAAATTGCCATGACATGCATCATATCATGAATTCCACTCCATATGCATACATGTAGAAATTAATTCGAGGAATTAGTTAGGCATGTATAAAACACACGATTAGTTTTAATTAATTGTTTGATATTAATTAGAAACTAATTAGGGTAAAAACCGAGGAACACGGGTTTTTTCAATCGTCGAGGTTGGGTGATGGATTCTCGGTGAATCCCACTCGCGAAAGCATAAGGAGTAAAATCCCGAAACCTCGTGGTTAAGGTGTTGGATTCTCGGTGAATTTCACCTTACCTAAGACGAGATTATGTTTTTGTTCCGTAGTGTCTACGTGAAAGTTTGATGTTTAAGGATTGGATAATCACAGGCAAACAGGTTCGAAAGTGGTTTAACCACGGTTGGGTGGTCAACAGTAGCTACGGCTCAATCGACTTCACCCTCCACGTGTGGCGTTTGCACGGGGGTCTGGCAATACTGAGCCATCCGAAGAGCCACTACGGCTCAACGGACCTCTCCTAGCCTTGACCCGTCCGACGGCCACATATGTTCTAACGAATAGGTCGGGTGGGCTAGCCCACATAACCGACAACATTCGGGCCTATGATTTATTGTTCCTTAATGTAACATCAAGTCCAAAAACGCGATCAGTAAACCCACCACTTTTTCAAAATATTGAGTGGGAGAGGGAGAGGCGACAGCCGACCCCACGGCCTCTACTGTTGACACAAGCAACGTGAGAGAATGGTGACGCCTCGTGCGGCTCGGGACCGGCCTCCCTAAGGAAGGCCTTCACCGCTATCAAAATTCAAGGCTTGGTCTCCGAAAGGATAGGATTTTGGGTACTCGTCGGGTCACCGACCGACCCTAAGGCGGCACACTCGGGGTCTACCTAAAAATCCGAGACAAGTAGGTCACACTCATAAAGGGTATTTTTGGTAGTACCTAGGCCGAAAAAGGAAAGGTGATTGACGATCACAAATGAGATGTTCGATTCTCAATCGATCTTCAATATTAATCGAAACCTCTTTGACCTACCCTAAGGCGGCACCGAGGCATTAGATTAAATCCTTGGAACGGTAGGATAGACTATAAGTACTTAGTTTATGTTCCTAAAATTTTAGTAGTGTATGATTTGGATTTATTTTTCGTCAATTTTATTTACAACCGTAATATATATCTCTCTAAGGTGCTAGACTCGCTAGTGTAAAATTGACTAGTAATGACTTCGTTAAAAAGTGGTAAGTAACTAGAACGTTGTATTTATTAATCTCACATGCGATTAATTTTTCGGAAGAGATATTTCTCTTGAAGCCTTCAAAACTTAAGTGACGTAAATAGGCATGTCACTGCTGTCACTCGTGCAGAACGAGAGACAACCGTAGTTAGTTTGAAAGATGATTGGGACGAAAAAATTCTTATAGTGAATTTTAATTGTGTAGTGTCTACACAAGAAATTTTCTAATAGAAAAATTGGAGAATCATAAATTTAAGTGTCGCTAGTTAGACGGTATTTGGAACCGATAAACTAGTGGGAGCTTTTATCTTATGTTTTTCTAATTTATTAGAAAATTAGTCCCACTGGGTAACGCTTTCATTAGACATCCCACAGTTCACGAGTAGTGTCTACTCTAAAGAACTGCTAGTTCAAGACTGTTTCCTTTTAAGGAAAGTTAAGAATGGGAAAGAATGTCTATAAGTGTTAATCATCTTAACTAAAGTTTTAAGGCTAAACCGAAATATTAATTATAGAAAGTATAGGATAAGGAAAGTGATTTCGGATCACTTAACCAATGAATCCTTAGCGACTTTCTTAAACCGAGTAACTTGACTCGGTAGCTTAGTTCTTTGGAAGAACAAGGAAGATGTGCATTAACGATTAATATAGTAACAACGGGCCGTAATTTCAACTACAATAGTGGGAGTGATATAAGGAAATGAATTTCGGATTCTATCCTTGAATATCACAGAAAAATTTATTTTTCTGTTTACAGATTCGTTGAAACAAATGGATTCACTTTCAACTCGATATATTGTTGCCTCATAGAAAGTGAATATGACATTTGTAGTACGAATTCAAGACTCGGACTTTTGTTTGATAAAGTCAGAACCACTAAGAAAAGCCGAATAAGTATAACACATCTAAAACTATTAAAGGTAAAAGGTTTCCGTATTAAGATAAGCGACCTTTCAATATCTATTAATTAGTGCATATATCCTAGAGATAAGACCTGACGACTGGCTAAGGGTGATTCCTATCTCCCAGTCTAGGAACACTATCTCAAAGGAACAATGACTAAGTTTCTTTTCAATCGGGAAAGGATAATAGATTTGAAGGGGTAACATAGCTTGTTCACCATGACCTTCGGGGTCTAGTGAGAGATACAAGCTAGTGGGAGTTTTTGAGTGGTGACATTTTGTCTGATAACTACTCGAAACGTGATTTAGTTTATCAAAAGAATACGAGGAGGAGTCTCTGATTTTAGCAGAGAATAGAGTATTCCATGCTCATAAATAGGCTATAGCATAGTCTTGGGACTGATGCTCACCGCTCCTAGTGGAATGTTTCTCACTGAGAAAGAAACCATAGACTTGCCATATATAGTTATTGATGTACTACAATACACTGCTAAACTCGATTAAGATAATTGGTTGCAAAATAACGGTTAACATTATTATGTAAACCGAGAAGTCTACCTAGAAGATGCAGTGAGTTTATGGATAATGAGTGAATTTGGTTCACACAACTTCCATAAATGTAGGCATTTAGCATTTAATGCTTGAAGGTAGGACTGGAGATTTTGCGCATACGTTCAGATTGTGACTGTTCGTGAAATATCTTAATGAGACGAGTGAAGGTTGATTATAAGATTCTTGAGATCAGAAAGTGACAGTTGGACTGTCACAAGGCTTCTGATAGAATCTATAAGTAACAACCTTAAACCTTGGAGTACGGTTACCCAAAGGTAGTTACTATCTGATTTAATCAGACCACGTCCAACATCGATTGTTGGTGATTACACTGATAATTACTACTAGATCAGAATGTCAATCCACCCAGAACGCAGTGGGAGTATGGTTTAACCATTGACCCATTATGGTTGTGTGGACTTTACGGTCTGCTGGGGTGATTGATAACCTATGGCTCTTAGTGGGCTGTATAGGATTCGATCATAGAGGTTGGTTTGACAAACCTTAACCCCGTAAATGGAGTTTTTGTACTCCAGTTTTGTTCAGTCTATTGTAGAACCACCTGAGTGTCTCATGCCCAGTGGGAGCAATTGGATCTACATAGAAAAAGTCGAATGAATAGGAAATTTTAAACTTTCAGCGCAAAGTTGAGTGGTATAGGGGTGATTCCCTGACAAGTAGAGAGTTAACCAGACCTTGAACTCTCTCACCACTCAGTCTTGCTAGATTTCGTTAGAAAACAGAAAATAGGGGTGATTCCCTGAGACTTTCTTGCCGAACAACGGAATCTGAATTCATTCAGAACAGAAGGGTTTTAGCTAAGAATGAATAACGGATTCGTTACAAAGCAGAAGATAGGGGTGATTCCCTAATACCTTTTTTGCGAGACTAACGATATCTTAATTTATTCAGAAAGAACCATTGGTAGGAAGCCTGCCATGGCTTATATCCTTTGTGGATTTAAGAGAACCTCTCAGTCATTTAAAAGTGACATGTTTTAAAATATGTGGACTTGACCAGAATATTGATAAGTCTTTAGTAGACTGGATATCAATATTAGTAAAGTAGTAGTATTAGTGTTCATGAATGATAACACCGAAACGGTTGGAAACAACATGTGTGTGCTATACGAAGTCGGAAACTCGACGAGTGCCAAGATTCTCTGGATGAGAGAATTGGACTATATTCTAAGAATCGATTCGGTCAAATTCACGAGAATGAGTCATTGGCTATCCCACCTATCTTATTGAATAAGACGATCATGCATATACGTATGCAACATTCATCGAGAGTAGTCCTACCCTACCTCTCAGGAATGATTCTCTAAATCTTCGGATAAAGAGAAAATGGGATAGAGTCTCTCTTGGATAATGGCAAGTCAGGTTATCACAAGTCAATAGTAGTCGAATTTCGGATTCGAGCATAAAATAGCGGTTTAGTACGTCCTCAAGTATCGTTAGAGAACGAGGAATCATATGCTTGTATATTCAGGTGCAAACTTGAATATGGTTGACTACACTGATTCTGACTTGTAGTCAGATTAAGGATGATCATTAAGTTGATCTCGGGCTCAGTGTTTACTCATAGTGCTTAGAATTTCCTTTTTGGTCTGGGAGTAATTCCAGGTCTGATAAGCCGATATCACTTCATTGTGAAAATAGTGAAGAGATAGCTTAGAAGGATCTTCTCGGTCACCAGAGGTCAAAAGCATATTGAGAGAGAGTACCGCCTGATTAGATGGACCGGCAACGTTTCGATCCTAAAGATCGTCTCGGGCCGACAACCAACCGATCAAAGTACCAAGTCGAGTGCTTGGAGGGTACGGCATTGAGGAATATATCTCATCTGCTTTTAGAGCAAGTGGGAGAGTGTTGTGAATAAGATGAGAAAGGGTGTGCTCTAAAAACAATCATTACTTGTCATTTCGTGCAAGTGGGAGATTGTTAGGTGTAGTGCCCGAAAGACAATTTGTGTAATTGTTTTTAATAATGAATGACAGAATTTATCTCACCTTATTACTTGCTTTGTGCTTGTAAAGTAATACACTGCTGCAAACCCTAAGTATATCTGTATGTAACCACTTAACTCAGTGTATGGATTACACGTGAGGATTGAGTTAGTGGAGATATGCTTAAAGCGTTAGTCCATGGTGAAGTTAATCGAGTTTAGGGTCTCTTGATTAAAACACCAATAATGCGCCCGTAACACCTTAGGGTGTGATAGTCTTATCCGGACTCGTCGGTAGAGGTACCTACGTGGGGCATTTATATATGATGGCATTCATATAGGATCGGACCGATTTAATCGAATTTCTCGGTATAATTCCGTAATCGAGGAATCTTATTAAATCATTAGATGATCATATATGGATCAACCTTAATCCCGAGGTGATCACCGGATGCCGCTTGTCCCGGGGTAGTGTTTGATGTGTTAGTTACGGTTCACTTTAATATGTGTTCCAAGCCACTTCTCATTGGCACTATCTCCGGATGAGTGAGTAGTTCGATTTTCACGGACATGGAATCCATTCCTTCCCGCGGGAAGTAGAGAGACGATCCCCTTGTTTGTTAGCCCTAAGAAAGTGATCGATCCCGGGAGTTCACATTTGACTAATTAGCTACTAGTCGATATGTGTACTAATTGATCATCGGGGTTGATGGTAAATAAGGATAAGATATTCGAGTCGGGTTCACGGAGACTTCCCACT